>CAUYSK010012453.1:0-20802 GCA_963575035.1 Avahi laniger
AATTAATTTCTTTCTATTTTTGGTAGAGACGGGGTCTCGCTCTTGCTCAAGCTGGTCTTGAACTCCTGAGCTCAAACAATCTGCCCGCCTCGGCCTCCCAGAGAGCTAGGATTACAGGCGTGAGCCACCGCGCCCGGCCTCTTGCAGGAGGTTTTAAAGCAGGGCTCCAGAAACCTTTTCTCTAAAGGGCCAGACAGTGAATAGTTCAGGCCTCGCTAGCCCTGTGCAGTCTCTGTGAGATATTCTTTTTAATCGAACTTTTAAGCCTAAACACCATTCTTAGCTCCCAGGCCCACACAAAAACAGGCCAAAGGCCAGACCTGGCCCACCGGCTGTAGCTGGCTGCCCCATGCTCAGGTCTCCACGATGACTACAGATGTGTCTGTTTTACATATTTGCTATGCGTACCACTTACAGATTTAGAGAATCGTGACAGAACCCTGGTGGGCAGCTCACTATCACGAAATGTCCCTTTTCCCTCTAGGAACCCCTTCTCCCTGAGTACACTCTGATGCAGTCACACCGGTTTCTTTGGGTCAGTAGTAGCACAGAACATTTTTTTGGTCCTCATATTTTCAACTTTCTAGTGTCCTCAGGTCTCAGGTGTGTGTCTAGTAGGCAGCACATGGTTGGTGTTTTTTTTTTTTTTTAACTTTTTATTTGGAAATGATTATAGAGTCACAGGAATTTGCAAAGACAGCATAGAGGGTCCCACGTACCCTTTACCCACTGGTAATGTCTGATATGCTACAGCACAATATCCAAACCTGCTCTCGTTCTGTCAGCTTCACGTGTGTGTGTGGTTTAGGCAATGCAGACTTGTGTGACCACCATCATGTCAAGACACAACTGTTTCTTCACCCCAAAGGTCTCCCAGCAACCGGCAGTCTGTCCTCATCACTTTGACGATGTTACGTAAACAGAGCCATGCAATGTGTGACCCATGTGGATGGGCTTTGTTACTTGGCATAATTCCTTTGAGATCTGTTCGAGCTGTTTCGAGTGTAAACGGTGTATCCCTTTTTTCTCCAGACCTGGATTGCATGGCATGGATGTACCGGCCTGTTTAAACATCGCCTATTTAAAGACATTTGGGTTGTTTCCAGCTTTTGCTATTACAAATAAAGCTGCTATGAATATTAGTACACTGGTTCTTAAATGAAGCTACGTTTTTATTTCTTTGGGATAAATGCCCAGGAGTGTGACTGCTAGTTTCTGTGGCAAGTGCACATTCAGCTTTATAAGAAACTGTCCAGCTTCTCCAGGGTGACTGCTTACACCCTACACTGCCACAGCTCCGACGAAGACCACGTCCTTGCAGAACGTGGTGCTGCCACTGCTGTATTTTCAGTTCTGGCTGTTCTAGTCTGCATGCAGTGGTATCTCATGACAGTCCTCATTTGCATTTCCTTAATGGCTGATTATGCTGACCGACTTTTCACGCACTTATTTACTATCCACACATCTCCTCTGGTGAAATGTCTGTTTATGTCTTTTGCCACTTTCTAACTGGATTGTTTTTACTGTTTAGAGTTTTGAGGTTCTTCGTATTTTCTAGATATAAGACCTCTGTCAGATAAGTGATTTGCACATGTCTTCTCCCTGTCAGGAGCCTGTCTTTTCCTTATCTTAACGTGGCAAAAGTTTTTAATTTTGATGAAGTCTAATTTGTCAATTTTTCCTTTTATGGATCATCATTTTGGTGTAAAGTCTAAGAACTCTTTACCTGGCCCTAGGTCCCAAAGATGTTCTGTATTTTCCCCCAAATTTAACAGTTTTATGTTTTGCATTTAATTCCATGCTCTATTTGAGTTAACTGCTCCAGCACTACTTCTTGAAGACTGTCCCTTCTCCACTGAGTTGCTGCTGCCCCTCTGATGGTGTGTGTGGGTCCATCTCTGCTCTGAGCTCTCTGCTCTGTCCCACGGGCTACGTGTCCATCCCTCACCAACGCTGCACCGTCGTGGCCACTGCAGCTACGGAGCAAGGTGCACTGCTGGATGCAGTGCTCCCTCCCACTTTATTCTTCTTCATCAAAGTTGTTTTAGCTGTTCCAGTTTCTTTGCCCTTCTACATAGATTTCAGATCTATCTTGCCATGTCTACAAAAAGAGTCTTGCTAGGAGTGTGCAGCTGCATTAAACCTGCACATCAATTTGGAGGGAACCAACCTTTCATTATGCTAAGCCTTCCAGGCCACAGACATGGTATGCCTGTCTCTCCATTTATTTAGGTTTTTATGATTTATCAGCATTTTGTAATTTTCAGCACACAGCTCTTACGTGTGTTCGATTTATGCCCAGGTAATTCGTTTTTGTGGGATAACTGTAAGTGGTACTATTTTTCAAATTTAGGTTTCCATGTATTAATAGTACATAGAAACACAATTGATTTTTGGTACGTGGATCTTGTAGCCTGAGGCCTTGCTTAACTCTCACTGGTTCTAGTTTTTCTGGTAGATTCCTTAGGATTATCTATTTAGAGAATCATGTCATCTGCAAATAGGGACAGTTTTGTTTCCTCCTTTTAATCTGCATGCCTGTTATTTCCTTTTCTTGTTTCTAGCACTGGCTAGAACTTCCAGCATGAATAGAAGTGGTGAGAGCACACCTTCTTGTCTTGTCCTTGATCTTGGGGAAAGCGATTAGCCTTCACTATTACGTACAATGCTAGCTGTAGGGTTCTGTAGATGTTCTTTATCAAATTCAGAAAGGTCCCCTCTACTCTCCCTTTTTTCTGAGAGTTTACCATGAATGGGCATTGTATTCTGTCACATGCTTTTTCTGAATGATTCATATTGGTCACGTGATTTTTCTTCGTTAGCCTATTAATACAGAGGATTACACTGATTAACTTTTAAATATTGAACCAGCCAGGTATCCCTGCAATACACTTGGTCACAGTGTATCTTTATACATTGCTGGATTTGATTTGCTAATATTTTGTTAAGGATTTTTGTAACTATGTTCATAAGGAATAATGTTTTGTACTGGTTTTGCCTGCTTTTGGTACCAGGGCAATACTGGCCTCACTGGGGAGTGGTCCATCTTGTATTAATATTTCTTGGAGGAGACTATACAGAATTGGCATTAATTCCTCTTTAAACATTTGGCACATTATCCAGTAAAACCACCTGGGCTAGAGATGTCCTTTTAGTATTATTTTTTTTTTAACAGTTTTTAAAGTATGAATTCAATTTCTTTAACAGTTACAGGGTTATTTAAATTACCTATTTGATATGGGGGGTTGTGGTCATCGATGCTATTCAGGGACTTGGTCCACTCTATCTCAGTCCTGTATGTACGTGTGTCGCTGTTTACAGTATTTCCCTCTGCCCTTCCCCTCTCAGCAGGGTCTACAGTGGTATCTTCTTTCATTTGTAACAGCAGCAATTTCTGTTTTCCCTCGTCTTGACTGGCAAACACTCCACACCAAAAGTGGCTCCAGATGCCTGGTTGACCTCCTCCTGCAGGATCTTGACACAGTAAATCATTATAACCATTTCAGCCCTTTGATACCTTCTATCAGCTTTATGTTTAAAAAATATTTTGCTAGATTTTCTATTTGTCTTCAACCAGAAAATGAGTCCAAATTATCTCCATCTTCCATTCCTGGAGGCAGCTCCCCGAACAGTTTCTCTCTACAGCTGAGGTTCTTAACCATTTTGGGGATATAATACCAAAAGCTCACGCAAAAAACCAAATTAAATAAGTGAGACTACCTCAAACTAAAAAGCTTTTGCACAGCAAAGAAAACAATCAACAAAATGAAAAGGCAGCCTCCTATGGACTGAGAGAAAACATTTGCAAACCATGTATCTGATAAGGGGCTGATAGCCAAACTATATAAAAACTCACATAACTCAACAGTAAAAATCCAAATAACCCAATTAAAACATGAGCAAAGGACAGGAATAGACATTTTTTCAAAGAAGACAAATGCCAACAGGTCCATGAAAAGGTGCTCAGCATCGCTGATGCTCAGGGAACTGCAAATCAAAGCCACAACGAGACATACCCCTGAGAACGGCGTGTATCCAAAAGACACACGCTGGCGAGGTGGGGAAAGGGAACCTCGCGCGCGGGGACGTAAACCAGCACAGCCACGACGGGGACAGCATGCACGTTCCTCGCAAAACTACAGACAGAACTACCACAGGATTCGGCAACCCCACTGCTGGCAGACTCCCGAAGGGAGGCAAAGGAAGCCAGGGTGCCGAAGAGGTGTCTGCACTCCCGTGTCCACAACAGCCACGACACGGACACAATGCAAGTGTCCATCAACAGATGAACGGGGGCCGGGAGCGGCGGCTCGCGCCTGTGATTCTAGCACTCTGGGAGGCCGAGGCGGGAGGATGGCTTGAACCCAGGAGTTTGAGGTTGCTGTGAGCTAGACTGACGCCACGGCACTCTGGCAGGGCAACAGAGTGAGACTCTGTCTCAAAAAAAAAAAAAAAACAAAAAACAAATCAAGGAGTAAAGAAAATGTGATTTATACACAAAATGGAACACTGCTCAGCTTTAAAAAAGTAAGAAAATCCTGTCATTTGTGACAACATGGATGGAAATAAAGAATACTGTGCTAAGTGAGATAAGCCAGCAACAGAAAGACAAATTCCACACGATCTCACACGTGTGGAAACTAAAAACAAGTCGAATACATAGGAACAGAGAGCAGAATGGCAGTCATGGAGGCAGGGAAGGAGAGGGAGTGGGGGGAAGCAGGGCACAGGCTGCTGGGGTGCACGGTGAGAAAGCTGAGGTCTGGTGTGCCGCACGAGGACCGCAGCTAGCTGTGCTGTGCCCGCAGACCTTGTCCAGAGAGCAGACCGTAGGGCCTCTCACCACCCCTCACCCCATGTACACAAGGAATCTATGAAGGCGATGGACAGGTGAATTTGAAGAAAGCAAAATAAAACAACAAAAACCTCTTTTGTATTAGAAATCTTTCTGGCAGTCTGGTAAAGCCTACGGACTCTTTCTCATAACGACATTTTGGATGAGGGATGCTCAACCTGTATAAGAAAGTGGATAATGTGCACGATAAAATACACAGATTTATAGAGAAATGAATTACAATGAAATAGAGTTGTGAAAATAATATAGAATCAAGTTTACGATACAATGATTTATCCACTTTCTTACACAGGTTGAGCATTCCGAATCCAAAATCCACACTGCTTCAAAATCCAAGAAGTTCTGAAGGCTGACTTGACGTTCGCTGGAGCACTTCAGATCTCAGACTCCTGGGTTAGGACGCTTGACTGCGAGAACAACGCCAGTGTTCTGAAACCTGGAAAAACTCCACATCAGAAACACTTCTGGTTCCAAGCACTTCAGAAAAGGGACATTCAACCTGTACAAACTTTAAATAAGAGCTAGCAGTGGGCCTAATAACCGTAACTGTGAGAAAATGATGGCAGTAAACAATATATCAGGATTTTCCCAGCTGCAATGAAAACATCTGCGATTTCTACCGAGGAGACAGCTCTTGCCAGCCCAGCCAGGACCTCAGCCCCGGCCCCTCCCTGCCCACTGCTCTGCCGCCTCAGCCTCGGCCACTTCTGCCTGGGGCCCTGGCACAGCTGTCTGTCTACCTAGAATGCTCTTCCGCCAGACAGGGGCATGGTTAATTCTCCTGTTTTTTCGAGTCTTAACTCGAACAGCCCCAGTTTAATGTGGCCAAATAAAGGTGCACCTGCCTAGCCACACCCTGAAGCCCTGTGCTCAGCTGGCCTCACCCCTTCCAGAGACTGACCACTCTCTCGCACCACCCATGCCGTTCCCTTGCTGATTCTGCCTCCTGTTTCCTGTCCATCTCCCCGACTACCCAACCAGGATGCCAACCCCACAGTGATGTCCTGCTCTCGGCACTGCCTGGCATACTTTCGTTAAAAAAAAGTAGACAGACCTAACAAGAAACCTTACTGTGGACATGAGCAGTTCTCAGGAGAGGGTGATGGTGAGGACGCAGAGTTCTGAGTCCTGCCCAGGTGGGCAGGTGTTTGGGCTTCCTCAGGTCAAGTCCACACTCAGGAACACTGTGGGCTCTCAAGTCTCAAGCTCCTCTTAGAAACTGCTTTGGTGTTAAAGAATCCTCAAACTGACGTCAGATATACTACCGCTATTCTGGATATGGCAAAAACAAAACAATAAATAAACATCAGGTGAGCTCTTTAAATACCTGGGGGCCACAGTCCTGAGACCTGCATTTGCTTCCCTTATATTAATCTTTGTTGTAAAGTTTGTTGACTGTGTTAACTGTGGATAAGGCTCAGACAGACATGAGCATTTCACGGAGCTTCTATGAGGTTACCAATTAATAGGCATTAAATATGAACTCTAAACCAAAAAAAAACACTAAGCTGATAATGAGGTTGCAGCCTTAAAGGGCTGGATGTGATGAATCTGTCTCTCGACACGTCCTCACCTCCCTTTTGGTTTCAGCGTCCTCAGTCAACCATTCTATTTTAAGGGATTCTCTGCCACCCAGACAGGTGGTGCCTGTCAGGCCCTGGACAGGAAACGCTGGCAGCACACGGCACCTGCTCTGCGCTCAAGCAGGCCCTCCTCCTCCTCTAGGGAGCGCCCAGACCTACAATCCCGCCACACCGTGCTCCTGCCCTCCCCTTGCTCCCGCCAGCTGCGATCTGGTCCCGGTCCACATTCTAGCACCTCGCAAGATGGCTGCACCACCTCCTGCTGCATGTCCCCGACCCATGCCCCAAACCACCCCACCCGACCTCCGCTCTCCCAAAACTCTTCTGGACAAGGTGATCAGAGACCGAGGCTCCGACCCAGCGAACACACCAGTCCTCTCTTGCACTCTTTTCTGCTCATTTGACAGCCCACACGCTGACGTTCTCTGCTCCAGGACTTCTGACCACGTGTCCCCAGTTCACCCCCCGGCGGTCTGACCACCGTGTGTCCACTTCTGCAAGCGTGTCTTTCTTGGGGCTCCTCACGTCACTGTCCTTACTGCTCTGTGCACATCCAGTGAACCTCACCTCTTCTCACCTGCTGACCATTACATGTCTCATGCTTCCCAAATCCCTCTCCAACGCCAGACTCGCTTTTAGCTCCACACTTGTGTATGCAACTGTCTGCAGATGCAGCTCTCACACAGAACCTCACAGAACGGAATTTGCCCAGATCCCCTTCCTTAGGGATGTACGCTGCAGGAACAGCAGTCACCCCTGGGCCTCAGCACGTGAGGAGGAGCCCAAGGACAGTGGAGGAAAGACGGATGCACAATAAGACCGCAGTCCACCGATGTCCTCTCACACACGGCTCTGCCTGAGATGCGCTGCGACAAGGACAGGTAAAGCTCCTGCGGAAAGGTGGACAGCGATGGAGTTCATCTGACAGACGGCATCCTGGGAGTTCATCTGACAGACGGCATCCTGGGTTAGAAATCAGACTAACAATGTTCATCCATGTCACAAAACCCAGTGAAGAGAACAAGATTTTTTGGTTTTAAACTGGAAACTGAAAAGTTTGCTCTTGAAAGTTAACTATCCCTAAAGGACGTGTTCACTGTGAGAGGTTAGAATGTGCTCTGAACTCAAGAGCTACATATTGGTAACTTTTCTAAAAACGAACATTATACAAAGTGATTCTGTTACAAGTCAGAACCTTTTGGCCCTGATGACGTGGATGAAGGTGGGAACAGCACCCAGAGTGGGCAGAGTCTCACCCAGAGCCAAGCAGACGGTGGGAACAGGCATCCACAGGCAACAGTGTGCCCTGCTCACCCGCTGGGAAGCCGCCATGCCCCCATTTTATAGTTTACAGAGGAGTTGCCTCTGCTCTCTGCCCTGAAAAATTAAACACATGATCAAATCCAGGCTGGGCGTGGTGGCTTACGCCTGTAATCCCAACACTTTGGGAGGTTGAGGTGGGAGGACTGCTTGAGACCAGGAGTTCAAGACCAGCCTGGGCAAGAGCCAGATGCTCATTTCTACAAAAAATAAAGACAATTAGCTGGGCGTGGTGGCGCACACCTGTAGTCCCAGCTACTTGGGAAACTGAGGCAGGAAGATCGCTGGAGCCCAAGAGTTTGAGGCTGCAATGAGCTATGATGATGCCACTGTACTCTAGCCTGAGCGACAGAGTAAGACCCTGTCTCAAATAAAAACAAACAAAAAAACACATACGATCAAATCCCAAATAGGTAAAACCACCAGTGCAGGGTTTAGGAGGGGAGGACGGAACAGACGTGTACGTCCTTCACAACAGCCGAGAGTAGCTGAGGGACCCCAGGGCTGAAGTGAAAGTTATCCAAGGAACTATTTATAGGCATTATTTTGTTTCCTAAATATGGCTCTCTCTTGTCCCTACTCTAAACATAAGTGGGGGTAAAAACTCTGCATAGAACTCAGGGATAAGCTGGCACATGCCAGGGACACGCAGTTGGGGCTGGGCTCTTGCTTGCATATTTGGTGACTGGTGATCGTGAATCTATGTTCGGCAGCAGCTGGCACAGCTGTGCTGTCTGCTGAGCTTCTGGAGCTCTGAGAGACAGAAGACAGTATTTTCAAAGTGTCATGGTTGCAAAGTGTTTACTTCCCAGAATACGCTTTAGAAGTGTTTATCAGGATGTTTGCCTTGTGCTTTTATTTTTTTAATTATAATGTGAGGTTCAGAAAATAAATTACACCTCTTCTCCTCAGCAAGTCTGTTAAGAAAGAGGCCCATCCCCAAAACACTGTGTTTTAAACTGAGGGCTTGTGAAAAGCTTGGAGCCCAAGACCAATTTCCAAGTCTCTCATCAAATAGAAAAAAAATGACTAATTTAAGCTAACTGGGGCTATATGGGTAGAAAACATTTTCATAGGCTGTAGGAGTAAACTCTGAGGATCTGAGGTTATCTCATCAGCAACAGGGAAAGTCACACAGACTCTCCGGCTTCCATGAAGAACCCGCAACTCCGGCCATCCTGGGACCCCCTGGTGTGGCAGAGGACCAGCGCCAGCTGTCAGCACCCGTCACGTCCATGCGGCTGAAAGGTGTGGCTTTGGGCTTGCCCAACTCAACAAATAAAATTAATACACAAAAGCAGCCTGTATTTTGGAAACAGGATTTAAGGTGCTTTGGAATAAGAGAGAGAAAAAGCTCTTCCTACCAAGGTAATGGAGTCCCACGGGAACAGGAAACTGGAAAAGCCAGTTCTTCACGTCCCTAAGGCCCCACAGCAAATATTTAACAGTAAACAGCTCAGTTGTTTGGTGTTTATAGGCTAAGGAAGGTTCACTCACTGAGGCTTATTGGCACTTACATAAAATGATACTTGCATGGAACAAAACCGCTATTTTAACTTTTAGATGTTGCTTCACCAGGGTGCTCTTCCTGCAGGACACTGAAACCACACAAGGCAGGAGCGCACTATTAATTCAGTCATCGTCAGTAAACACAACAGCATAAATAAACTGATTTTCTTTGGCCCAAAAGGCCTGGTTTGATTTTAGAGGTTCTACACTAAGATCCTTTCTCTTTAGTAGACATCTCCTGATCGAACCTTTTTCCGGAACCCTGACAGACCAGACATTCTGAGGGTCTGTCTGGCTGTCACCAACGTCCAGCTGCTACTCAGTCTCCTGTGACAGCCTGTTAACAGTTCGTGAGGGCAGAGACCACCTCAAATTGGGCTACCACTTGTTAGCAGCACTGTACTTAACAACTGCATCCATTAGAGATTTCCCATGTTATATGTGATATTTACTTGTCTTTTTCCTTGATCATGTTTGCTCCATGGCTTTGATACTTTTCATTATGAAAAGAAGACTTTTATTTGCTAAAGAGCATTGGCTAGTTTGTGACGTATCGTTAGGTCACACCTCCAACTCCCAGGACTCTGCTGTCTACACAGAGGCTGTGCGTGCACCAAGGCCTAGGAAACAAGCACACACCAGCACCCTGCAGCCCAGCGGCCCCCACCAACCTAACTCTAAGCTCCTCACTGCAGTCACTCTGCACATCAAATGACCTGCCCACGTTGCACCTGTGGCGAAGGTGACATTCCCACATGGCTCCCAGTCCAAGAGGCAGAGGCTGCCCTGGGGGTGGCAAGTGTCCAAACATCGACGGCATCACCGAGTAGGGAACACAGAGGGAAGAGGGAGAATGAGCCAGCAGCCAGAGCAAACACACGGCACGTGTGAACACACAGGGAGTAAATCCGTGTAACTTCTGGCATGAACCACGCCAGGGAGAAGAGTGGCTGGAAACTGAGGCTTTGTTCCCATGTTAAGGACTCTAAACTGCATCTGGCACGCCCCCTCTTGAAGCAGAGGGATAACATGACCAAATCTGACACATGTGAGCCCTGAGAGCACCGTGGGGCTTACCACAGGATAAACAACGTCAGACTCCACAGGGAGCCACCGCATGGTGGGGCCGTCTTGCTGCCAGTCCTCCCCAGCAAGGCGCAGAGCAGGTACTTCAAAAATAGTTGCTGAAATTATAAGTAAATAAACGACTACATTTTAAGACTGTGTGGGGAAACCTACCATTTTCTAACCTTATTTTAGGGGGAAAAGAAATTCAGCCTGGGGTGTGAGTTAACAACAAGGAACCCAGCAACACTGCGCTCTGGAACCTTTTGTTTCTCATAATGCAAAGGGCAGGGGTGGGATCCTGACCAGAGGGCCAGGGGCCAGTGGAAGGCAAGTATCCCCAGAGCACACCAAGGTCTGCATCAAAGCACTATTTAACCAGTATGTGACTCTTGTCTTCAGCAAGCTAAACAAAAACTCTATCCAATGCCATTTTATTTTTATTTCACATCTTTATACCAGGCACAAAGCAAATTATGGTGAAATGCATTCCTAAAATTTAAACTGACCCTTTTACAAAGAACAAAAGTGATAAACTAGCAAGCGTTGCTTGGCGCACTCTAGGAACTCCCGTGTGGGGTCTAGGCTGGGCTATAACACTCTGGTAACATCACAGAAATATCCACAGTATCAAGCGGAAACAACAGCAAGCTTCCGAACCTCACGTTCAGGGAAATAAGGTCTCTGTCCACAGAGAAGGTGCTGTCTCCACCCTGCAGGGGTCCTGCGGGCCTGGCCAGGCCAGCTCTAACTGGCATCTCCCTGTAGCCCAGGCTGTGCACAAAGAGGAGGGCTCGGTAGAGCCAGGGGGCAGGCTCTGCAGGAGTGTCATCTGACCTGCTCCTCACCTGCGCTATGGTGCAGAACACACGGCCGCAGACAAGGAACAGAAAAACTGATTCTCTTGTGTATTTTCAGAAAGGATCCAAGAATACAGAAAAGAAAAGAAACTACAGCTTGGTGGAAAGACATGTAACTGTGTTAAAAACTCCCATGAAGAGAGGAAATAACTATGAGAGTAGTGCCACGTGCCCAGGGCTGCCTCCTGCTCCACGCTGACCACCATACCACGTACTGGCCACACCAGGTGTCTGTCTTCATCACAGACCTCAGAGCCAACTGACGACCACACCCTCCCAGCTGGACGTCTCACACGTAGCCTGAGGCCCCATGAACTCTGCAAAATTCCCACCCGTTCCTCCTCTTCAATCATCTCCTGTCGAGGTGGCACCACCTCCCTGGAGGGCTGCGGTCAGAAGTAAAGGCCTTCTTAGTTCCAGACTTACTGTCCTAACCTGGGCTACTTTGGGGCCTCTAACGGCCATACCTGGGACTTAAGGAAACAGTCTGCGCCGTTAGTCTGAAAGCAGGGCTGGAATCCTGGCTCTGACAGCGACAAGCGACAGCTCCAGGCAAACTGCTGTGAACTTCAGTTTCCTGCTCTGCTGCACTTCATGAAGAACTGGTTAAATTGTTTACAAAAAGCTGGACACGGGGCCAGTTTTAATTTAACATGTACACGTATGCATGTGTGTACACACGTGTGTCTGCTCACCACTACGTTCGTTCTTCTCCTTTGCATTATGCAGCAACAAATATGTATTACAGAAACAAAGCAAATGCAAACAAGCAGCAGAAAGAAAATGAAGGCCACCCGCAATTCTACTCAGACAAGGCAGGAGCTGCGGTGACCTTGTCTCTTCCCAGGAAAGCCCAGGGAGGTCATGGTGGGGTACGCGCTCCCAGATCTTCCATCTCTCCGCAGTAATCATAAAGCACGTTTTTCCTGGCCTGTCTTTCCTTTCTCTGGGAAGTGATTTGGCCCCTACTCTGTGGGACCCTCCTCAACTCACATGGCTGAATCTCAGCCCTCCTCCAGGTGGGCACACACCCAGGCAGGGCCCAGGACCCCACCCCGGCCAGAGTCACAGTGGCTCAGGAATGGACCTGTGGGAGTCGTCGAAGAACAAGCTCTCCTTCGCTGGCTGGGTCTGCACCTGGACAGGCCTACGGAAGGCGGTGAGCAGGACAATGGAGGGTGGGGAGAGGAAGAACGGGAGAGCACGGCCTCAGATCCTGCATCCACCTCCATCCCACCTGGCCTCACAGCCCGTACCCTCCCATCCCCGCTGTCCACCCTCCTGCCCTCCGAGGCTCTCACACACCACGCCTCCTGCCTGCCCACCTCATCTTGTCTGCCTTTGAAATTCCTACTTCTTGTTGAAAATTGTGATGAGCACTGCCTCTGAGAATCCCGACCTGACTTCCATCTGGCTCCTCCTTGGCCATGTGTGCAGGTTATTAAAAACGGGACAGTAAGAACAAAATGTGGCCTTGCAGAAGGGAATACCATATAATCCCTCTTGGGGAGCGCGGTGTGGGCCGCAGGTGTGCCGCAACTAGCAGTGGCTCAACTGCGAGGGTTCTTGCCGTGCACCCAGCAGAAAACAGAGCTCAGCACTCTCAAGGTGAAGCGAGCAACTCAGCAGCACCAGCTAAGACACCGGCTCTCTCTCCCTGGCACTGAGAGCATTTCCTCCTTGTGTGAGACAGGGCAGAGGCTGCTCGAAATATCATGCTCACATTCAAGGTGAGAAAAAAAGTCCTAGTAGGCCGGGCGTGGTGGCTCACGCCTGTAATCCTAGCTCTCTGGGAAGCCGAGGCGGGCGGATTGTTTGAGCTCAGGAGTTTGAAACCAGCCTGAGCAAGAGCGAGACCCAGTCTCTACTAAAAATAGAAAGAAATTAATTGGACAGCTAAAAATATATAGAAAAAACTAGCAGGGCATGGTGGCGCATGCCTGTAGTCCCAGCTACTTGGGAGGCTGAGGCAGGAGGATCGCTTGAGCCCAGGAGTTTGAGGTTGCTGTGAGCTAGGATGACGCCATGGCACTCTAGCCTGGACAACACAGTGAGACTATGTCTCAAAAAAAAAGAATGGCATCTCATGGCATGTCATAAGGGTAAGTATTGTTTTGGGAAAACCTTTTCCTTAATATATACTCTCCTGCATCATCAATTAAAAAAAAAAACTATTCGGAAAACATTGGGGAAAAAAATCCTGATAAAAACAAGAGAATAATTCCTGAGAAGAAACTCTTAAGAAGTTTAAGGCAGGATCTACAGAAAAGAAGTATTAAATTATATTAAGATACATTAGAGAAATATTGAATTAAAAGATATGATATATTTCTAGAGAAGCATAATATTGTAAATTAACATACAAATCCAAAACAATGCAAATCCAAATACCAATAAAAATTTGTTGAAACTCAAGAAACTAATGAATAACCAAGAGTCAGGAAAGTGTTGAAAAAAGTATAATAAGAGTGACTTGTATTGCCAGATGTTAAAGCACATTATAAAGCATACAAATATGCTTATATTCTAGGATCATGTGTGATTTCTTTTTCTTTGTGTTTTTAACATTTTCAAAATTTTATCCAAGTTTTTATAATCACAAAAATCTTTGGAAATGGAATACCTCTCTAAGTATTTCTTAGTCTGCAGTCCTGCTGGGGGCTCCCACACCCTCCCACCTCCCCTCTTCCTTAACCCTTACCTCATCCCCACCCCCACCTCTCAGCCCCGCCTCATTCCAGGCTTCAGGGGGAGGGAAATCTGAACTACCTGTGGGGCTCCAAGGGCTTCACAGGTGTTTGTCCTTCTTTCCTGCCTCTACCACACCCACCATCTCCATCTGACTATCCTTTGCTTTGGAGTCCCATCCTCCAGAAAGTTCCCCCTGACCTCCTGTTCCCTAACCTTCTTGCTCTTCTTACAACATATGAAAATTATTATGTAAGAAAACTGACGACCAAAAAAAAAAAAAACAAACCTAGGTTGAAGATGATATTTCCCTGGGGAGGGGGATATATTTTATTATCTTATGTTGAAATCTGTTCTACTTATTTCTCAATCAGGTTATTTTTAAGATTCGTGTCTTACTCATGTTTGAAACCTTTGACTTAAAAGGCTTAAAACCAGTTTACTGAAGGCAACTCAAAATATTTTTTTAACACAAATTGGCTGTGTTACTAGGGATGTTCATAATCTTGCTGTTCTTCAGTCAGATTTCAATAATCTGTTTGAAAATTGTCATAAAGAAACTGAGTGCACAGACATTTTTAAAAAGGTTTATAAATGGAGCTTCTATTGACATATCCGGAGGAGAATGGGTCCCCTATAGTGACCTTCACTAAATTTTATTGTTTTATTGTCCTGAATTCTCTAGAAAAGTGCCCTTGTGGCCCCTGTCTGCTCTGCTTATCTCTAGCATCAGTGATCCAAATCTTTCTCTGACTTTTTAGATAGAAAACTGTTTCCTTTTGAACTCTTCTTCGAATGGGTATCTTGTGATTCTTCTTTGTCCTCCACAATATTCTTTTGCTGGTTTTATGGATTTTTTTTCCCCATTGTTTTAAGGAAGAAGGTATTAATGAACTCAATAGTTATAAGCCACCCGAGTAAAAAAGTCAACTCTCTGTCAAGAACAACTCAGAGTAAACAAACTTGCCTTTTAACCTGTGAATTCACACATGGTAATGGTGGTAAGGCAGTAAGCAAATCAGGGCTTCCTAGGCAGTAGAAACAAGTGTGTATTATCAGCAGAATTTTCTTTATGTTTCTACAATCTATACTGTATGTCTTGTTTTAGGCAGCAATGTCCAACAAAGCAAAAAAGAAAGAAAGAGAACTTCATCATGCTCTGTTAATCCTAGCACATGATTCCAGCACAATTCTTACAGCTGTCCCAGAAAGTCACTCTCATAAGCTCCCCTCCTTTGAATAACCTCACACACCAAGTCACCACCACAGTCAGAAAATGAGTCATTATGGAAAAGGCATTGTTGCATGCTGGTTTATCTAAATCCATCTTTGTGGACTGATTCAAGGTATCTTTAAATCAGGCACTGGGGAAAAAAAAGAAAAAGAAAGAGACCTCTCTCTGTTTGGGCATGTCAGATGTAAAAAAAGAACTATCTGAGCTTCCCCAACCAAGATGGGCCGTGCTCACAACCTGGGCATACCTCTTCAGGACAGATAAAGGTGACAAGGGATGTGATGTCAATTAACCCCCTTAAACAAAAATGTGGCTGTGCACAGACTTCATTTTTGTGGTTGTTTGGTGTGTTCCTGGGAGAGAAGCCGTTGTATCTTAGAACACCATGTGAACAACCCAGATGTGCCAGGGTGTGCTCTCCCTCCTAGCTCTGCCGACCCCCAGAAGAGACCTGTTGACAGCCCATGTGCTCCAAGCTGCTTCATCAGAAGCAGGGATCAGCCCTCATTCACTCGTCTATTCCCAAGACTTGTGTGTCTGGGGGTAGGGAGGAGTGAGGGAGGGTAGGGGAGCATACCATTTACTTAATTTTGTTTTCTTAACTATAGAAAGCATTTGTTTGGCTAGGTTACACCAATTAGATATATTAAAAGTTCATTCTGAGCCATTTTATAGTCTAAACCAAAATGCACTCATCATAGATGTTCCAAACCTTGTATGGCTCTTTTATCTCTTTTCCAAGGGACGAAACTTACAACATGATTTTGTAGATAAATTCACATTGTTTATGGGTGATATTAATCAGAAAGAAAGTATGAAGGAAAAGATTAAAATATTGAGATGGCTTATATTAGTTGGGATTCTTTCAACTGTGAGAGACAGAAACCCAAATTAAGCAGAAATGATGAAATGATGAAGATTTAACTTTGGAATTGAGAATTCCAGGGGGTTCAGGCATGGCAGGATCCAGGAACGCAAACAATGTCATAGATCTCACTTGCTCCTTCTTGTTCTATCTCTCCTTTTCTGATTCTGCTTATCTCTATTACTCTTCTTTTTTAGCAGGATTCTTTTTTGATGCTAACAAATTCTATCCTTATAGAAGAAAAGATTGCTACCAGCAAAGCTACACTCTATATCTTCAGAGAGAGAGAGTAAGAGAGAGAGGGAGTTTTTTCCTCACCTAATCCAGCTTGGAGGATTTCAGTTCATCCATTCTATTACATAGCTATCTTCAACCTGTGTGTCAGGATTGACCAAGCCTAGTCATGACCTACAGGGGCCGCATGCAGACAAGGAGTTTCCCAATGGAATCAAAAGAAACGTAGAAAGATGTGTTGGCCAGACCCAAAGTGTAGACTACCACAAACCTAGACCTCTCCAGGAATATACTGTAACAGGAGGGAAACTATCACTTAGGGGTATTACGGTATATTGAATTTTGTAGTCAACCAGCTCTGGGTTCAAATACTATTGGGTATTAGGGAAATCTATTTAAAGTCTCTGAACCTCAACTTTGTGTCTGCAAAACGTACCTGAGAAGGTTGGTGTAAAGATTTGTATGGTAAGTGC
This sequence comes from Avahi laniger, assembly GCA_963575035.1. Taxonomy (NCBI): domain Eukaryota; kingdom Metazoa; phylum Chordata; class Mammalia; order Primates; family Indriidae; genus Avahi; species Avahi laniger. Next base: position 16,687 of record CAUYSK010012453.1, read on the forward strand.
CGGCACATAGCAAATGCTCCACAAGATGTTAATCCCTATCGTGATCAACAGCACTATTTGAAGACACCATACTGAGTGCAGTTTGCTGTGGCATGTTCATATGTTAACACAAAACACCCACCTTCATTCAACTCTGTCCTGCTTTCTCCTGGTTACAAAGAACATACCCCTCTCCCCGTGTGGTGCCCACTTACGCCTTCTCTCCACAGCAGCTCACACTGAGCGCCAGTTCTTTCTTCCTTTCCTGTTACAAAGCTTCCATTTCATGTCTCCTTTCCATCTCAGATAGCTGTCAAATTGAAACACCGTCAACTAAATTCATCCCTGCAGCGAATGAAGCTGTTGGGGACATTAATAAAATACTCTTGCCGAGATCGCATACATTAACTTTTTTCCCACTTAATTCTAGAAATATAGGTAGTGACAGACTGATCTCCACCAGAGATGTTTTGGAGCAGCACAGCTTTCCAGTACCCCTACAATGTTGCTAGGTAGGTAACCATCTACATAGAAAGTTGCATCTGATGGAGACACAGGATCAAGTAACAGGCACCGAAGGCCATTCAAGTCAATAACAAGCTTTTATTTGGAACATAAAATCAAAGGTCTTTGGTGATTGTGGGACAAGTTGCCCCAAAAGCTTGAGCTAAGAATGACACGTGATGATCAAAAGATTCTACGTGAGAGCTTGAGGTGAATAAAATTGTGATAAACTCACAACTAAAATTATCCTCTGTTTTATGTGTTGTTATACTTTTACTATACACAACTAGCATAAATATTGTGTGTATTATTCTGAAACTTTTTGTTAATATAGCTTTGAAGTTTATCCATGTTCATATATGTAGCTTGAGTTCATTCTTTTTTAACTGCAGACTTAACAGTCAATTTTGGGAGTTGTACACAGTTTATCTATTCTCCTATCCATGGATGTATTTTGTCTGCTTCCAAATCTTTATAATTACAAACACATCAGTAAATATTTTATGCATATGTCCTTGTTCACATACTCGAGAGTTTCTTTAGGCTACACAGCTAGGACAGCTATGAGCATCGTTCACCCCGCCAGTTACTGCTCTATGCTCTCCATAGCCATTTTACCAATTAGCACTCTCACTAGCGACGGAGAAGGGCTCCCACTGCCCCATGGCCTCACCAGCACTGACCGGCTCTTTACGCTTTGTTAATCTGCTATATATAAAACGTATTATTGTTTAACGGCATTTCCCTGATTCTTAGTGAGGCTGAGACTTCCTCTGTGTCCTAATCAAGTGGTGTCCTATTCTTTGAATTACCTCTTTACATCATTTTTCCCATTTGCTATCTTTTTTCCATTGATATTTAGAAACTCTTTGAAAAAACCATAGTGTCAGATGCCAGGAGGGATTTTTCCTCTCGTCCCAGATTTTCAGCTGGGGCTGAGGCTGAAGAGTGAATGTGTTGAGCTGCAGCCAAAGGCCCACTGACAAGGATGTTCCAGGGGCACCCTCGCTCTAATGAACAGCCACTCCATATGAAAAGAGAGCACTGGTCACCCTCGGACCTGTGGTAGGAGTGTCTGGTTTGCAAAAAGAGCCTATCTCTTCCTCACCCTACTGGGGCAAGGGGGAAATCCCCAAGAGAATTATTCCTAAAACTTGCCATGCCAGCGAGAAAAAAGAGAGACTGGATTTTGATTCCTGCGGTGCCTCTGCTCAGCTGGTAGAGTTGCTGGACTGTCCTTGTGCTCCTGAACTAGACAAAAGTGGACTTGAGAAGAGGTGACCTGTTAGGCATGACCCAGGGAGCAGCCATGGACACACACTCCCACTCACTCCTGGGCACATGCCACCAGACCTTCTGGTTTCTAAGAAGTAGGAAGATGGATCCTGAGCATACCTGCCGACCTGAGAGTAGACTTCACAGGTGTGTGGTGTGTGGCCACTCACTGCATGGAAGCCTGAACGTATAGCCAGATCTCTCTGCCGACACTTTTTGCCAGGGTCTCTGTTTGTAGGACATGAAGCTGTCACCATCTGTCTACCGGATGCCCTTGGGCATGAGCTGGGACAGCTGGTGTGGTACCCAGTGAGAGAGCCACCAAGTGTCGTCAATGATGTAGACATGCTCCTTTTCCCTCTCTCAGTGCCGTGGGATAGGAGAGAAGGAGGAAGAGGACAGATGCGTGACAGCACCCTACCCTCACCTTCATTCCTGCCACAGAGCCTTCCCCAGAGAGGGGTAGAGGAAAAGAAAAGCTTTGAACCAAATGATTCGAATTTTAATATGAACCAAAGCTGCGTCCTATAAACCCCAGATAACTCTGCAAAGCACCAAAAGTGACTGCAAATCTGTAAATCTAGCTGAAATATCATTAAGGGAGCTTCTACCCAGTGGGAAAGGGGGCTTGGCATTGGGGGGGAAATCACGATTATATCATGCTGCTTGGAGCTTAATTACCTGGCCACACCCGTCTTCCACCTGTCGCAATAATCTATGGGGTGGTTGTGATGATAAAGTGAGATTTCATTTTATACTCTTCCTACCTTGATGGCACAGCTCTAAAAAGTCTACAGCAAAACATTAACCCGTTCAATCATATATAAGAAGCCTAAGGCTGTTTGTTGTGTTTTTAAGAGATCATTTTTTGTGTTTCCGAGGCAGGAGGGAGGCATGCAGAATCAGCGCGTCAGTCAGTTCTCGGCGATGTATGTACCGCTTTCCGTCAAACTAAGGTCGCAAGTCCTTTTTAGAATCCTTCAGAAATCGAAAGGAAAACACCAGCGCGCCCCCTGCAGGACACGTGGAGCAACCGCGGGCGCCTCTTAGGCCATGTGCGATCTCACCTAATGGGTTTGGGTTTGGGACGTGTGGGCTGCTCAACCGCCAGGATTTTATTTAAGGTTCCGTTTTTGTCACCGAGGTTAGAATAGCAGATACCTCCCGAGAACTTAGGCAGGGTTCACGGCGTGGCGGGGCAGACCCTTGGGGGCTAGTGGAGGGAGGCGACGGCAGTCCTCAGGACAAGCCATTCTTCACCAGATAGCTGGTCCTCAGCAAAGCAGGACCCGTCCCCTCCTGGCGGCGCCACCGCCACCCCTCTCCCACGGGCAACCGGAACCCCCAAGCATGCTCTCCGTGCTCATGTTAGTCTAGTTTCACGGGGTGACAATTTCTCTGAGTACCGAGGGAAAACCACACTAAATGATTTATTCTATTAATACACACTCCAAAGCAACCTCCTGAATGGACACACTGGCGAGGGGTTAGCCTTGGGTTCAACCTAAGCCAACCCGTGTGGCAGAGAGCACCTCTCTGTTCTGGGCAAGCAGGTGCCCCCTGGCCACAGCGCTGTCCCACGCTCAGGCCCGATGGGGCGCAGAGCCAGACCTTCGCCTGGCCGCTAGGTCAAAACCAGCTGGGATGCTGCGGCCTCTTCATCTAGGGAGGTCACATTCAGGCCAGCCATATCCCCTTGCTGCTGCTGCACAGATTAATACTGCCACATAGAGGCAGAAATGATCTCAGGAGTTTTGCAGGGCTTTGCCCAGAAGGAATGTGCGAATGTGTTAGTTTGCATATCAAAAGCCGCCAAGCCTCAGGAGGGCATCTCACAGGTCAGTGGCAGCTGCTTTCCAAGGTGACACTGCAGGCTCGAACCTGTGGCTTGTGCCTGTTTTCTACAACAAAGCAGGTTTCCATGGAGCCACCGGATGAGAGCTGATCAAAGAGTGCGTGCCGGACAGACAGACACCTGCAGCTAAAAGCAGTTAGCCCAGGGGACGGTTCCTGCTTGACTCCTGACTACCTGTCTCCATCCACAATAACTAGATAAAAAAATATGGAGCCACTATATCTCTGTTTAGCCTTTCTGCTGAGTGATAGCTTTATCTTAGAACTTAGAAGTTTGTCTTAGAAAGATTTTGTAACTGTTTGCTCACGTAGATAGAGTTAATTAAGGGATCTCTAGAAGCGTTTGGGAAGACTTTTAACCTAGAACAAACTACCTGTTATTATGTAAATCTGTTACCTGGCAACCGATCACTGTACCAATAAATACCCATGTGAAACTGTACTCGGGAGACCCCACAGCACCTTGCAACTAGTGCTGCATTCTTAAAAGATAAAGAGATGGGA
>CAUYSK010012456.1:0-21572 GCA_963575035.1 Avahi laniger
CCTAGCTCACAGCAACCTCAAACTCCTGGGCTCAAGCAATCCTTCTGCCTCAGCCTCCCGAGTAGCTGGGACTACAGACATGCACCACCATGCCCGGCTAATTTGTTTTTCTACATATTTTTAGTTGTCTAATTTCTTTCTATTTTTAGTAGAGATGGGGGTCTCGCTCTTGCTCAGGCTGGTCTCGAACTCCTGAGGTCAAATGATCCGCCCACCTCGGCCTCCCAGAGTGCTAGGATTACAGCAGCCACCACGCCCGGCCAGGACTTGCTATCTTAAAAAAGAATGAACCACGAAGTCTCAGCTTGTGTTACTCTTTTATTTCCCAGCTTTTCCAGCAGATATCTTCGCATATCCGACTGCATCGCAGCAAGAGCTTTAACAAGCAGTTCTGCAGTAACACGTCTTTGAGCACTTACCCAAATTTGTTTTGGAGGCAGCCAAGGGAACCACCCTCTCTGCCTTCTAGGGCCCTGCAAAAAGGCAAGGCCTGTGTGTTTACATGACAGATTTTCACAACTGTATACCGGCAACACCAAGGAGTGCAGGGTGCCTCCCTTCCTTCAGGAGAATGTGACTTAGTGACAAGCAGGGCGGTTTCCCGCAGCCTGTCTCTCCTCAGCACACAAAGGCTCCTTGGAGGTGGAATTCTGTTTTTCTCAGTTCTCTGATGCCATCTGGTGGTTTGATATTAGATTCACAGCCAATCATTTAAGTCTACAAACAGGTCCAGCTGTGTGGCTCAAGTAGATGATTCATGAATTAAGACTCTTCATCTGCCTGCATAACGATGACGTGAAGCCCCAGGTGAGAAACGATTTAGGTACTTTTGACCAGGTGTCCTTCCTAATGTGAAATCAAACAGCAGTGTCCACTGTGAGTTTAACGAGTTGTTTAAGGGGTGGGACAGGGTGAGCTATGTGCACGGGCTGTCTACACGGAAAGGACCCGTCAGGCGCTCTTCAGTGCTTCACTTCACTTGCACTGAGTACTCAAGGTTAAGTCCTGTTGGCCCAAGTTCAAGTGTTAGGAGGACAAGAGGAAAATATTCAGAGCCTCTTTATTTAAGGGCACCAGCTGCACCACTTACAAACTGTAACCTTAAACAAGTTCTGAAAACTCCGGGTTCTCCATTGTCTTCTTTACAAGATGGGTTTAATATTCTGTACCCTGTAGGGTTATTGTGAGAATTAAATGGCATAATGTACGTACAAGCACTTACCACAGAGCTTCAAGTGCAGCTCAACAATAACTAAGATTCATGAGGTGGGGCCAGACCCTTTGGAGGATCTACCCAATGCCCCATGAATTAAGAGGTTGTCTAGCCTGGATGGTTGAAGCAGGCTCTATTCCAGTGAAAACAACAAGGCCTGGGTGGAGAGTACTTCCAGAAAGTGTTCAGTGTTTCCTTGACCACAATCTCCACGCCTGGGGTATCGCCATGGCATGAGGTCAGGCTGGACGCAGCCGGATGGCTTTGCCTCGGAAAGCAAATTGCCAGAGTTCGTATCTGCTGCTGGAAATCACGCCGGTGCGATTCTACAAGATCTGATCTCTCCCAGGGAGAATTATTTTTATGCTCTACAATCCAGTTTGGGGACATTATACAAGCACATTCATAATTCAGGTTTATTATGGAGAATTCCATTCTAGATGCACAAGTAAAAATTTCTGGACATTCGTGGGGAGTGCAGTGCGGCTAAAATCACCGAATGTGGGTGGAATGGCAGAAGGGTCTGCGGTCCTCAGTATGCTGCCCGTCGGAGACATGGTGAAAGAAGGTGGGATCCAAGAACATGCTGCGCTGGGCATTATTTTTTCTTAAATTCACATTAACACAAATTAACTTCTGAAACAAGGAAACATTCTTGTTACCTTACTAATCGTTATTCTTGTAATGTCAATAGTACCCCCTGATAGGTCGGGCGCGGTGGCTCACGCTTGTAATCCTAGCACTCTGGGAGGCCGAGGGGGGTGGATCACTCAAGGTCAGGAGTTCGAAACCAGCCTGAGCGAGAGTGAGACCCCGTCTCTACCAAAAATAGAAAGAAATTATCTGGACAACTAAAAATATATATAGAGAGAAAAAATTAGCCGGGCATGGTGGTGCATGCCTGTAGTCCTAGCTACTCGGGAGGCTGAGGCAGGAGGATCGCTTGAGCCCAGGAGTTTGAGGTTGCTGTGAGCTAGGTTGATACCAGGGCAACAGAGCCAGACTCTGTCTTGAAAAAAAAAATAAATAAATAATACCCTCTGATAATTATGCAGCATTTTATAGTTTCAAAGAATTTTCACATATAAGGACAACATCAGAGGGTTTTTAAAAATACATTTTAAGTGAGTTAATATAAGCCAAGCACCTTGGACAATACTTAGCACATAGTGTTATATAAATATTTATTATTATATTATTATGAAAGGCAAAAGGTCTCTATTTAACTAGGATCTAAAAAGAATTTCTTCATAGTCTTTTGTAGCCTATAGATGTGATTTTGTTTTTTAATTTTAATTTTTAAAGTTTTTTAGCTACCCCGCAATCACATCAGTCATGATGTGATTTTAAAACATGGCCAATATGAGGTTCTTTCTTCAATGAGGAAAGTAAATTATTGCTTTGAGAAAATTAAGCTATTAATCAAGTTGTTTGTCCCACAGTCGAATCCTGATACACCCTGATATCACATTCTTAACATTAAAATTGTGGTTCATAATTGATAAATTCAAGCTACTTAAGATATTGACTATTTTGCTGAAATATACTCCAAAATAAGTGTAGATGAATTTGTGGAACCATCTAAACTAAATAAGGTGCAACACAAAATGATTTTGTTTCTCTTCTGTCTTTGCTTTCAGACTTGATTACCTGCATCTCTCTTTTCCATCGCGTACAGATGCTCTGGGCAAACCAGAGCTTTCTGGTCACTTTCAGATACTAAAGTGATATTTGAAAGCACACTCTGGTCCAGATCACTGTAAACTTCACTCACTCGCCCAACCCCATATTCCTTCCCTTGTGCTCCCCAAACCAGGCATCTGGCCGGAGACTGGAGCATGGTGTCTGCTATCTCACGTCCTCTCCCCTTCTCCTTCAGAGTCCACCTTGGGACAGAAGAGAAGGATTTAGGGACGAGGGGCAAAGATGTTTATATTTAACTGGTGCTATTGGGATTCTCCCGCCGCGGATTCGCTCTGTGCAGGAGGCTGGCTATTTTGGGGGCACATGCATGTTCTTTAGGAGACTTGTAGGTGGCTTCCCCATGCATGTTTTCTTCACTTGGAAGTGCCGCTCCAGCTCAACGCCTCAGTAAGCCCCTCGTCAGCTCCCCAGCTCCTGTCCCAGACGGACACCCTGGTCCTTGCATTCCCTGGTCAGCCTCCCGCCCCTCCGGCCTGACCTGCAGCCCTCTTTGGCCAGGTAGCATCAAACTAGCTCAAGCCTGGACCCTCGCATGGTGTCCACTGAAAGGTGCGAAAGCCCACCTGCCACACCAGATATAGGGAGCAGAGGGTGGTCCCCACAGTCCTCTGCCGCCCACCGTCTCCCTCTTCCTTTTTCCCTGCTCATGTGGACACAGAGGGCAGAGAGAAGCGAGTTCACTGCCCACACCAATGTCCAGCCAGGGATCGAGGTGCTCACTGCCCCCCACTTGCACAGACATTATTGAACATCCAGATCTTTGTAAGTGACCCTCAGAGCACTTCTGCTGTTGCCTGGGCAGCGGCAGAGAATAGAAACCTTGGCTCCCACTCTGAAGGGCCCTTTTCCCCGGCTCCCGCCTGCACAGACCGAGAGCCGTGGTGAGCTGGCCGAGGCCAGGCAGCTCTTCTGCCGCTCAGCATAGCCTGGGCAGCTCTTTTTGGAATATGACAACTTCACACTTTCTGTTTTCAGCTCAAGGGTTTCATCTTAAAATTGTCAGAGGACAGAAAAAGTCCTATGCACATTTTGTCACACTGGTATCATGGGTGTTATAAAAACTTTTTAAAGCTCTTCCTTTGTCTCAAAAACCTTTTCTCTTGGCAGCCAGTGTGGTTTAACGGGGAAAAGCAGAATCTTGTCCTTGCTGCCAATTTCTTGGTGCTATTTCCTAAAAATACATATTCTCTGTAGGCATGATTTGATTATACTTAAAATTTTTACAATTTCTGTGAACACTGAATCAAGGTCAAGGGCTCTATTTTTGGTAAATTACAACTTATACTTGGATTGGCATTCAAGTACAAGTTGTATTTGAGTAGCATGGCTATCTTCACTACATATCTACTTTTTATAGTTTAAAATAGAATTTACAAAATACTCTGCTTTGACAAACAGAAAAACAAGCCATCGAGAACTTGTCCTGCATGCACTGCAGACTTGCCCAATCGAGTGCCAGCGACCTGTCGGGGATCGCACTGCAACACACAATAGCTGCTAGAACATACATGTAATGTCAAAGCATAATCTTCCCAAAGGTTAAACACATAACTTTCATACAAATATAAAGTGAATGTGTGTCAAAGAGCCATTTGACTCATTAATAGGAAACCAGCAGCAATCACAGGATGATTGAAAGAAAAATTGGAGGAAGAGGGATGATATAGTCCATTAGGAGGAAATACTGAAATAAACTTGCTAAGTGAGAGGTATAACTCATTAACGTTTTGCATCTCTATTGGGTAAACATCTACAAATTAACATGCACCTTCACAGAGCCTTGGCCTAAATCACTAGGTGACAGTAAATCAAACAAAAGTCCATCTTCTAGAAAATGAAATCATCCCTCTGCAGGACAGGTGGGCAATGCCCCCGAGCAAGACATCCAAAGGACAAGCCATCCCCTTTGCTTCATTTCCACTCTTTGGAGAATTCTTAAATAATAGTATTTGTTTTAATACATTGTGTGCTGTCCTTACCATGTGGTGTCCAATAGTATAATCTGACTAAAAATTGCAGCAATTAATTTGTTATTTTCCCAGGTACAATATTTATCACTGATTTTGTGGCTAACACTACAAGCTTCTAGTTAGTGGTATAACTTGTAGTACTTCTAGCTGTGAGGAGTGTAACTTTAAAAGGTGGTAGTTTCCTCCTCTTTCTTCTTCTGTTTTAATATGCTTTTTTATTTTGGAGTAGATTTAGATTCAGAAAAATTAGGGAAATGGTACAGAGAGTTCTTATATACTCCCCACACTGCTCTGTTAGTAAAATCCTACATTAACATAGTACATTTGTCACAGCTAATGAACCAGTATTGATACATTATTATTAACTAAAGTCCATACTTTATTTAGATTTCCTTAGTTTTTTGCCCAATGTCCCTTTTCTCTCCCGAGATCCCAGCCAGGGTACCGAATTGCATGTAGTTGTCCTGTCTCCTTAGAATCCGCTCAGCTTTGAGAGTCTCAGACTTTCCTCGGTTTTGATGACCTTGACACTTTTGATGGGTAGCGGTCAGGTATTCTATAGATTATTCATTGATTGTGATTCATTTAATATTTTTCTCATGATTAGACTGGAATTACAGGGATGGGGGGAAGATCAGAGGTCACCAACCATTCTTCCCACATCATACCAAGGGTGCACGCCATCAACATGACTGGTCATTGTCAATGTTCACCTTGACCCCCCCAGCCGAGACAGAGTTTGTCAGGGTTCTCTGCTGTGAAGTTCTCTTTTCTCCCACTTTCCGTACTGTAGTCTTGGGAAGGAAGTCACTATGTGCAGCCCACAGTTAAGGAGGGAGTGTTACGCTCCCTTTTCTTGAATGCAAGTATCTGTATCAGTCAGGGATCTCCAGAGAAGCAGAACCAATAGCATGTGTGTATGTGCGCAGAGAAAGAAATTTATGACAAGGAATTGGCTCAAGGGATTCTGAAGGCGGGGAAGGCGGAGCTCTGCAGGGCGGATCAGCAGGCTCAGGACCCAGGAGAGCCGACGGTGCAGGCGCAGCCCAAAGGCAGCCTCCTAGGGAGCTCCTTCTGCTTAAGGAAGCCAGCATCTTTGCTCTGTTCAGGCTTCAGCTGATAAGATGAGACCCACCCACATTATGGAGGACAATCTGCTCTACTCAGAGTCCCCTGGTTTAAATGTTAATCCCATCCAAAACACTCTCCTAGCTGACATGTAAAATTAACCGTCACAAAACCTACATAAGTTATTTGGAATTTTTCTGCACGGCAGATTTGGCTATTCTCTATTTATTATTTATGCAGTCATTTATATCAGTGTAGACTCGTGTCTATTTCATTTGATGGGTTACAATTCAATGCCACTGTGTTTATTTTGTTGCTAGATTGTTCCACCTTTGGCCATTGGAGCTTCCTGTTGGTTCCTATGTCTCTTGACGTATCCTTACCCATGTGGGGTTTTTTGAGCACTTTTTTATTTCTGGCACTCCAAGATGCTCCAGGATCATCTTATCTATTTCTTCCTCCAGCCCTACCACCATCCGCTATTCCAAGGAGCCCTGCCCCGTGTGCTGGAGAGTGTGTTAGAAACCAGGCTACGAGTGCAAGGTGTGCCTGTCACTACTTGGGCGTTGTACATTGCTTCTAGTTATTCTCAGCTGACAAAACAAAGAAATATACAAATGCGTGCTAATTTATGAATATACACATCTCTCTCAATATTTATATAATATTATATATTAATCTGAATATGAGTTCATTCTGATATCTCCAACGCTCATCAATTGCCCGTGGATCATTCTGGCCTCTTCCCCTTGCTGGTCTGTGATCCCCCGTCCAGCAGTGAGAAACCCAGCTCCAACCCTCCATCATACTCTGCTACATCTTCACTTTTTACTCTAAAATACATCAATTTTATGCAAAAATATTTTGTTCATTCTAGAAAAACTCATTTGGCTCATCAAAAAGATGCCACACTTTATTGTGAGAATTTCATGAACCCTTGAAAGATTTCATAGCACCATTTGGAGAAACCTCATGACAGAACTCAGTGGGACTAGTGGATGAACGGAGTGATGGTACCAATGAAGTCCAGTTCTTGGGTGTTCATTGTTCTTTATTCTTCTTCTGTGTGTGGAATCGTCAGTCTTGCGTCTTCGCTCCTCCTGGCATATACAGATTCACCTCCTCTGTCTTCACAGGTGTCCTATTGATTATTTATGTCTACGTCTACTGTATTTCCTGAATTGTAGTGTTCTCATTAAATTTTTAATCACTACATTCTTCAATAAGTCACTTTTGATACAATTTGTTGTAAATTGGCCTTATAATATGTCACAATAATTTTATGGTTTTAAAATCAACTTTATCAAGGCACCATTTACATATGATAAAATGCATTCACTTTAAGAGTGTAGTTTAATGAGTTTTGACAAGTGCACACTTTCATGTAACCACCACCATAAGCAAGAGACGGAATGATTCCTTCATCCCCAAACTTCCGGGGCCGTGGCCTCTTTGCAGTCAAGCCCTCCCAAGCCCTGATCACTGTCCGCATAGATGAGTTTTGACACAGTAATTCAAGAATGCAAATCACAAACCACATGGGAAACTTGGGGCCTGTAGCTGACTGAGAGCTGATACAAACTTACCAGTGTAGTTCTTGGAGCGCGTGTCCGACCATTATGATATAATCATTGAGTTTGCAATGGAATTTTAAAATTATAGTTAACATTACATTTCACATTTATGAAACATGTGAATATGATTGTTTCATCATATTTATCTCTAAAAATGCCAAACCACACATGGATCACTTGACATGTCATGAACAATTTGTATACTGCATTTTGAAAAATGTAGCTCTAGGAGGCCATTGGCTTTGAGAAGTCAATGGCATCGACTCCTCTAACGAAATACTTGCTGATGCCCAGGCTGGGGGGAGGCGGCCCAGGGACACATACGTCTTTTTCTGTGGAGAAGCTGTAACACTCAGCACAAAGATGCTGAGGTGGTTTGAGAATTGAGCAGGTTTTAGTCTAGCACAATTAATCTTGAACTTCAGTGCAGTTAATATCCTCTCTTCTAGGCATATGAGTGGACTTTGTCCCCAGAGGGTGTGACTCAGTAGGTGACAGGGCCCAAGGATCGATTCTAAACAAACACCCCAGGTGGCTCTGATGTGAGTGACCCACTGACCTCACGCTGGGAAATGCTACCACAGATCGTTGTCAAGACCTCTCTGTCTGAAAAATCTGATTTCATGAAATTCAGCCACAACTGGATGTACTTTGTCTGATGCAAGATGACAGAGCTCCTGACAGGTGTTTCCTCATCTGATGTGACATTGAGCTCACTGACCTTTAAAGTACTTTTCCATTTTAAGAATCTGCTCGTTCCCTGTTGCACAGCTTGTGAGCACCCCTTACCCAGGACCACTGGTGTGCCTGGAAAGAAATGAGTTGACACATGGAGACACTGCTGTCCTCCCCAGGAACAATCTGTCACTCGGCGGCGCCAGAACAAGAGGGACAAGAGAGCGAGAAACGGGAGAGGGATGTGCTTTTCAGGATAGCAATGACGGCAGAGGATTCTCTCTCGGACATCTCAGGACCCAGGAGGAAGCTGAGGGCATGACGGCATGACGGGCTGCCCACTACCGCCCCGCAAGAGAGTCCAGCTCTGAGCCCGTGAACTTATGGCAGCTTCCAGAAAGGCACGTTCAGAGACGCGTCTGCGTGCTGTCAGGAGGAGGCTGTCCCACACAAAAGCAGCTCGCATCACACTCTGAGCGCTGGAAATGGCCCACAAAGAATATGCCACAAATAATGACAGGGGCTCTCCAGCAAGGGTGCCCTTCAAGAAAAGCCAAGACGGTTGGGAAATGCGGTATTATGGAGGTTTTCTGTTTACTGCATAGGAAGTCTGAACTGATCTAAGATGAGCTGTCTTCTAGAAAACACCCACAGTGAGCCGAAAGGATCAAGGACATTCAACACTTCCCCACAATGGTGTCCTCAGGATGTTCCATTTTAAAAATACTCCTTGCAGTCAGCATGCTTTTTGAACAAGCACATTGAATTTAAATTTAAAGTTAACAAAATAATGATGAAGGATATTCTGGACGATAACAATATTCCGAAATTACGTTACTTTTGTTCGTTCTTTTATATCAAATTATTTTTTCCACTTCAATTTTTTAAAAAAAACACACCAAGTAATTCATGTGCATAATATAAAAAGTCAAATACTCACACCTGTAATCCCTTTGGGAGGCAAAGACGGGAGGATCATTTGAGGCCAGGAGTTCAAGACCAGCCTGAGCAACATAGCGAGACCTGATCTCTACCAAAAAGAAAGAAAAATTAGCTGGGCGTAGTGGCTCATGCCTGTAGTCCCAGCTACCCAGGAGGCTGAGGCAGGAGGATCACTCGAGCCCACGACTTTGAGGTTGCTGTGAGTTGTGACCATGTTGCAACGAAGCAAGACCTTGTCTAAAAAAAAGAAAAAAGTCAAATAGTATCTCAAGGCTTACAAACAAAAAAGGACTGCAACCCCTTGGCCTCCTTTTTGCTACCCCCCAGGACAGTTAACACAAAGAAAAATTTTCTTTCTGCAGCCATGGGGTTAGGGGTGGAGGCTCCTGAGTAGGTCTGAGTTGGTTCAAGTGCCCATTCCTGAGCAGATCACTGTAGTTGGGTGGGTGGTCACAGCAACGGGCTTACCCCAGTCAGAGTCCACCCTGCACCTGGAGGAAGGCCAGTCTCCGTCACCTCTCACAGCTGCTGTTCAACGATGGCCGTGGTGGAAGGGACACTGCACAGGCGGGACAGACCCCTGTGGTCCCAGCCACACTGTCCCCAGCCTTCTTTGCTGGGAGCAGTGGTAGACCGAGTAATAGCCTCCACAGATATCCAGGTCCTACTCCCTCGAACCTGTGAATGTTATCTTGTGTGGCAAAGTGACTTCACAGGTGTGATTAAAGATCTTGAGATGGGGAGATTATTCTGGATTATCAAGGCATCCTTATAAGGGACGCAGAGGGAGATTTGACACCAAAGAATAAGTCGACCTGGGGTTTGAAGCAAGAGGCTGCATTGCTGCCTTTGGAGATGGAGGAAGGGGCCACACGGCAGGGAATGCCAGGCGTGTGGCTCTCAAGGCTGGAGAAGATCAGAGAAAGGCCCTCTCTGGAGTCGTGGGATGAATCAGTATCTTGCATGGAGCCTTGTGCAAGCAGGGATCACCTCCAAATGGCTGTGAATGCAACATATCCTGCCGTAATTCAGTTAAGAAGGTGTGTTTCTGTTTCTCACAGAAACCATTGATTTCTAAGCTGTTCCTCTGAGTTGGCTTTTAGTCCTGGATGTTCGTAGATGATATTAAGAGTGACTGCAGAACCGAATGTAGCCACGAGATGGAGACTTTATCCTAGTCTTGGAAAGCACACCAGCTCCTAGAATTTCTGCACTTAAAATTTCAGAACAAAATACCTCAATTAATTTCTAGTCTTGCCTCTGACCTCATGTACAAGATAGAAAACTGAGTTCCAGGGAGGTCACAGGATTAGTTTTCAAAGGAATCAAACCAAGAAGCCTAATTCCCATTCTGGTGTTATTCAGAAAGTATCACTTTTGTTTCATGTCTTCTTTGATATGTTATTCCTCTTACATTCTGTGAACACATTTTTTAATGTAAATTTTTTTTGTCTTCTCTTGCCTTCCATCTCCTCCCATTGTTATATAATATATCATGCAGAGAACTTACTTAAAATCATTTCATAGTGCTACCTGCACTGGGCTATGCCTTGCTATCCTCACGAGAGAAAGAGAAAACTCAGTTTAAACAAATAACATCCATCTGTAGCTACCACTGAATGCTGAGCTGCCTGCTTCGGGTATTTGGACGAATAGGACATGGTCTCCGTCTTCAAGGAGGTCTGAGTTACAGGGAGGAGGCCAAGAAGCAAATGAGATGATTTCTGTAAGGGAAGTGCACTGCTCTTTCTGCCAGCAGGGAAGAGGTGGATGTCACATGCAGCTAGAGGCCTGGGAGATTCATGGGGAGAACATCACATTTGGAATAGACCATGAAGGACAGGTGAAATATTATAAGCCAGAAATAGGGTGAAAAGCACTTGGAGGATCACCAGGACTCTGAGAGAGTCACCCTTGATTTGCACAATAACGTGCAATTTACTGAACAGCTGAAAGACTTGGGTAGTTACTCTGCTAGGACGCCGGAGCCCTACATCTGACCAATCCCGGGAACACTGGAGTGTCTTTTTACTGCCTGGCTTCCCCCCATATCACAGAGAAGAGAAAGAACAGCCGGGAACCTTGCGGGAGGAAGGCATGTGCAGAAAGCTTGGTTATTTACCTTCTTTTGCAATGAGGGAAATTTGTTTGCAGACTAAACTCTGCTAGAATGTTTGAGAGCATTACAATTGAGCTAAGAAAAGGCTCTAAAGGAACCTTTCCAGTTAGCCCAAGACATTCTTCAGATCATTGCTACTAGAATCAGATTGTTAGAGAAACATCAGTCTGTGCAGATTCAGACTACACTGAGCTGAGGAATTCAAGTAGCCCGTACTCCCACACTGCCAGACTGGCAGCGAGGGGCAGATCGGGGCGTGTTCTGGGTGTTCCGGTGTTAGATCACACTGGAGCGAGGGTGAGGACTAACAGGTGTGGTGTGTTTCCAGGCAGACAGGAGCCTGGATTTCCTGGCTAGAGCAGGGCCAGGTGAAGCGTATAACCAAAAGTAGGGCCAGACTTATTCAAGAGTTAAGACTGGATTTGGAGAAATTCAAACCGGGGCAGTTTCTTGTGGGACAAAGGTGGCCCCACCATTCAGTCTCTTTAACAAGGTATCTCAACACCTGCTGAACATCTCCCTGGACAGCATAGGGGTAAAGTGCTGAGAAGTGGGGCCAGCATGCAGGAAGAGAGAGGAACATGCCTTTTCCTTCTGGTCTCGAAGGTCATGTCTTCAGGATGGGATCCCCTAAAAGCTGCCATTATGGTCTCCAGGTCTTCCTCTTAGCCACCACTGCTACTGCTCAGGGCAAGGTCTGGGATCAGCTGATTATCACAGGGGAAGATCTTTTCCAATCACAGATTGCAGATGTGGAGGGGGAAACTCTCGCTTCAATGTTCTGAGACAAATCTCTCGAGGCCCAAGATGGCAGGAGTTATCTTCTTAGTGTGGCTTTGTTCATTGACTTATCACCACTGGGTCTCTGAGTCTCAGAGTAAAATGCTGCAGTGGGACGGCTGTGAATGTCAGTGAGTTCCACGTATGCCCAGTTCCAATGACTTCTGACACCAACTACCCGGAGCTGGGCCCAACTTTATAAGCTAAGGCACAGTCCTCCACAGGCTACACAAACCACAGATGCCAGCCATACGTTCAGGGGTTCACAGGCCACTCTTACTTCTGACAGCTGGCTACCAATTTGGGGGCTCCAATGACCCCCTGAGTTTCAATAATTCATGAGAAGGACTCACAGAACTCAGGAAAGTGCTATACTATGGTTGCAGTTTCACTATAGCAAAAGGATACAACAGACGAAGGGAAAAAGACACAGGCAGGATGAGGTCTGAGAGTCTCCAAAACAAAGTTTCCATTGTCCTGTCCCATGGAGTCAGGATATATCACCCTGCTGGCATATCGGTAGGTGGCATTATGCAGAATATTAGCAACCAGGGAAGCTCAACTGAGCTCTGGTGTCCAGAGTTTTTACTGGAGTTTCACTACTCAGGCATGACTGATGGAATGATCGCCATGTGGTTGAAAATTCAATCTCCAGACCCCCTGCTCTCTGGAGATCGAGCTGGTATCACCAGGCTCGAAGCCCCACTCTCTAATCACAGGGTTGGTCTTTCTGGCAGGACCAGCCCCCATCCTGAGTCATCCCCTTAGCTAAACTGTCCAGTGTGGTCCCAGGTGCTCACCACGAATAACAAAGACAGTTCTACCCCTCAGGGAAATTCCAAAGGTTTAGATGCCACCTCCCAGGAAATGAAACTACACATCAGTTAGAATAACAAGGATGGGGACCAGAGTTGGCTGTGGGAGGTGCCAATTTTCAATTATATCACAGTTATAAGGATAAGTGTGCATCATAAAGTCAGCGAGTGTGACCAACAAAGGGCCCAGAGCAGGGGCGGGGAATGGGCACTGACACAGGCGAAGTCCGTAAGTGTGAGAGGACAGCGGAGAAGCATTCTGTCCTCTGGCTCCAGGGATTGGGATCCCTGGGCTCTTCCAAAAGCTGTCACCTTCTGTGTTCCTATGTGGCCCCCTGGCCTTTACACCCCCTTTCCAGGTCCCCTGATTTTCCTTTAGCATTCACATTAAAACACGCCTTTGCGTCTACTCAGCCCAGATGGGGAAGTTCTTTGTTCTGTTTCTGTGGTGTAGAGCTGAAGACGATAGGCAGAACCTTTCTCCACCTGCATTTTGTCCTGGGCTAGGTCAAAGAAGGGCATCGCCTCTGTCCTCATCTTATCAGACAAAAGCCAGGAACAGGAGTTCATCGAGTTGCGCTTTGTGACTACTCCCCCTTAGAACTACAAACCACAGAATGAAGGAGCACCTGGGAGACCTCGTTGCGAAGGGCCGGCACTCTGTTGCAACGGCATGGTCTTTGATTCTCATGCAGATAAATCCCCAGCCAACCCGTGTGACGGCTCTCTCGATATGCCTGAGCTGGAGACAAGTCTCCTGTGACACAGAGACGAAGGGGGTTTTCATGGAAAATTGGCTGTGGCCTGAAGATCCCGTGGATGTTCGCTGGGGAGTCAGAATTCTAGTATGGATTTATAAGAGCTCTGTTACAAAAGAAGCTTGGTTTGTGTTGACACTTTATGTTCATTTGAAAGGGGTTTCTCATGATCCCTGTTTGCCGGGAGCGAATGATCTCACTGAAACGAGTCAGTGCTGTAATTCACAGCCTATTTCTCTGCGCTCTGAGCAGCAGACACTGAGGGCCAGCGTGGGAGACACTTGGCTAGACGCCCACTCATCTATCTGCATCAGGGCTGGCAGATGGCGTAATCACATTTGCTTCAGTTTCCATACAGTTTATAGAAAGCTCGTTAGGCAGCAGGAAAGAACAAAGGTCAGGATAGGTGAGATTACGCGGAAAGGTTAGGCTGGCCACTGGGATGAGACAAAGCCAGAAATTTCTGCTTCAAGGACTTAGGAAAAGGGGTGAAACAAGGCTGTCATCCTCCCAGGGACTGTCATTCCTCAGAGCCAGTGTTCTTCAAGAGATTTTTATTACAAAACTGAGATGGACCATCAATCATAGCAGTGAAGACTGAGTAAATACGTTATCATTATACTGTATATATTATGCACCGTGGCTCCAGCCTGTGAGAGAGAGCACTGAGTTCAGCTGAAGTTCAGCACCGCCAAGGTTGATGTCTGGCTCACGTCGAGTCCAGTGATGCCCCAGGGAAGCTCTCCTGCAGGTAGCAATGAGAAACTCAGCTCACTTTTGTCCTGTGGTTCCAGCATCGCAACCCATAACACCATGGTTACTTCGAAGGGGGATGAGACATGTGGAGGGTTAGACCAGCTCTTGACTGTCTCGGCCTGTACAGGACACATTTCGTTGGGCTAACATAGCATTGAAACTAGTCACAGGACCTGGCCTAATTGCGAAGGTGCTAGGAAGTGCAATGTTCCCGTGTGTCCAGGAAGAAGAGGACAACCAGGTGTGGGTGAACCCAGCTGACCCTTCCCGGTTGCCTCGTAAGTGTCCTTATCATCTGAGGCATGTCAGAGCCACGCTGGTACGGTTCACAGACGTCAATAGCACGCAGGAGCCGCCCAGTAAATACTGGTTTTTGCCGTTATGACTTATTCCATGTCATTAGAGTGAACTTTGTATGAAATAAATACCATAAAAATAAAAAGAGAAATGATATCTGAAAAGGCAGCTTAAAGATTTTTTGCTGGTTTGTTTATTGGAGTTTTTTGCTGCCCTTGACATTACTGTATTTTTAAAATAACCTTTCATTTTAGAATAGTTTTAGATTACAGAAAAAATGTGATGATAACACAAAGATTTCTAGAAACTCCACACCCGGTTTTTCCTATTATTAATATTTTACATTATTATAGTACATTTGTCACAACTAATGAACCAATATTGACACATTATTAAAGTCCATACTTTATTCAGATTTCCTTGGTTTTTGCCTAATGTCCTTTTTCTGTTTGAGGATTCCACATCGTTTCTCTTTAGATTCCTCTTGGCGTGACAGTTTCTCAGATGTTCCTTGGCTTTGATGACCTTGACAGGTCCGAGGAGCACTGGCCAGGTGTATTGCAGAATGCCCCTCCATTGGCATTTGCCTCGTGTTTTTCTTATGATGAGACCTGGGTTATGAGTCTGTGCTGGAGGGCTGCAGAAGCCGAGTGTTATTGTCATCGCAACAAGGGTGCTGTTAGGGCCAAGGGAAGGCTCTCCTTTGCTCCCCGAAGGTTTGCTGAAAATCACTGGCAAGAGGAGATTAACAGGAGAAAGAGCACGTAAATGTATTATTGATGTGCACACAGGAGTCCTTAGAATGAAGATCCAAGGATGCAGGGGAAATTGTCCATTTATATGCTTAGCTTCACTGAAGCACAAACAGCTGTGTAGAAGTAAAATTGAACAAGAAGGGTATGATCCAATACTAGTAGACTGAATGGAGAACCCAGTGAAGCCTGTCTAGATTCTTCGCTGCCGCTCTGAGCAGCATCCTTCCTTTTGGGTGTGGGCACGGCCTCTCTGGAATGGGGGTCTCTGACCCACAGTCAAACAAGGTGGGTCAGATCATCTCTTTATGGCAGGTTTACACAGAAAGGCGAAGGGAAAATCAGAGTCATATTTTTAGGTTTTATGGCTGGCTTTTCGAGAAAGGGTTCTGCTTTCTATGACCTGCTTTGGGAAGGAGGGATACTAGATTTCATGTCCAGCTCAGGGGACAATGGGACTGGAGAGAGAGGGGCAGGGGAAGGTCAGAGAAAAACTTTTGCTTCTGAGGCTTTCATTTGGGGATGCTGTTTTCTGAATCCCAACCGGGCCTGCTGCCAACACGACTCACCACCGTTGATGTTAATTTTGACAACGTGGCTGAGGTTGTATTTGTGAGATTTCTCCACTGTAAAGTTATTCCCTCCACCTCATTTTTTATACTGTACTTTTTGGAAGGAAGTAATTTTGTACAGCCCACATTTAAGGAATGGGGGAGTTATTGTCCACTTCTCTGAGGATGAAATAACTGCATAAATTACTTGGAATTCCGCAATGAAAGTTTGTGTATTCTCCTCCATTTATTTCTCTATCCAGCCACTGATGGTCATGTGTCACTTAACGATGGGGATGTGCTCTGAGAACGCATCATCAGGTGATTTAACACCATGGCGTGAACTTACACAAACCTAGATGCTGTAGCCTACTGTGCCTAGGCTAGACGGTACAGCCTATGGCTTCTCAGCCGCTGTTACTACGTGTTACTGTGCTGAGTACTGCAGGCAACTGTAGCACACTGGTGAATGCTTGTGTATCTAGACACATCCCAACATAGAAAAGGTACAGTAAAATATGGAATCATAATCTCATGGGACCACCATCACATATGCAGTCTATTGTTAACTTAAACATCATCATGAGGCACAGGACCATGTATACATCAGTATGGATTCATAGATATTTATTTTTTACTTTGGGTTTTATTCCAATGCTACTTTTTTTTTGTTGTTGCTCAAATTATTCCAGCTTTGGCCACTGGGAGCCCTTTCATTTGGTTCCTGTGTTCTTTTGACTTACACCGTCAAAGTGGACTTTTTTGAGTACTTTTTTACTTTCTGGCACTACAAGATGCTCCAGGTTCATCTTGTATATTACTTGCCCCAGTCCAAGAAGAAGTAGATAGTTTTTTTAATTGGAGAATGGTATTAGAAACCGAGATCTGGGTGCCAGGTGTGCTCACTGCTATTTGGGTATTGTTGCTTCTAGATGCACACACACATAAGTGATAGCCATACACGTTACATATAGACGTGTACATGTGTGCCTTTGTGTGCACCTGTGTTATGCTAACCATGAGCTGGTACTGATGTCTCCAACTCTAACCCATTACCCGCAGCTCATGCCAGCCTCCTCCCCCTGCGCGTCTGTACCCTCCCTCCAACAGTGAGACACCTGCCGCCCATCTTTCATCCACTTGCTTAATTGCTCAATCCCAGTATATGAAGTGCGATTTCAGAATTGTTAACCCATACCCCTAAACAGCCTTGTCAACCACAGGTTTCTGTTTTGTTGTTTGTTTGTTTGATTTTACTTTAGTTTTACAGACTCTACCCAATTCCAAAGGTACTTAGGTCAGCATCTTCCCCCATCCCCGTCAGTGAGATTTTTCCATTCATTTACAATGCATTTAGATTCCTTTGTCTCATTCTGCCTTCCATCCTGGAATGCCTTGACTTACAAATACTTCCTTTACATTTGCATATGTTAAGGCTTATTCTTTGTGCCAAAAAGTTCTGTGGGTTTTGACAAATGTGTATTGTCATGCATCCACCATTAGAGTGTCATGCAGACAGTTTCACTACCCTAAAGAAACCCCCTGTGCTCCGGTTATTGCCTCCCTCTCCACCCCTGGCCCACAGCCAAGCCCCTGGCAACCACGGATCTGTTACTATCTCTGTATGTTTGCCTTTTCCAGAATGTCATGTAAAATCATACAGTATGTAGCCTTTTAAGACTGGCTTCTTTCTGGCATCCAACTGGAGAGAACAAACAAAAACAAACAAAAAACAAAACCAACCAAACAAACAAAAGACTGGCTTCCTTCCCTCACCAGTGAGGGCTGGGATAAAGGGTTCTAAGATCCTGTCTAGCTAAGGACGCTCTGAGCCTATTGGGATGGCCAGAAGGAGCTAGGGGAGAAAGAAGGCAGCGGTCACGGCAGGTAAGGGACGGCGTCTAGACGCCTGTGCTCGGAAGGGAACAGCATTGCCGCTCAGGAGACAGCTTGCTCCACCGTCAGGGCTTCAGACAACCTCTGGACGGGGCTGGGGACTTTGTCCTCCCTCTTCTCTGTTATTTCAGTGGCATCTTGAGATGCCTCATCAGAGAGCCTCTGTGTCCAAAGCAATCTCCGGTGACTGCAGAAATCTTCCAGCAGGCGAGGCTGGAGTGGGCTCAGCTAGTGGAGCAGGGGTCTCAGCCGGGGCGACTGAGGCGGGAGGAGCCAGGGAAACAGAGACGCGGGAGGGAGGACAAGGGCCGGGTGGAGAGATGGCTCCTCTTGGACTTGCTGAGGTTGACAGTTCAGAGAAAGCCGACGAGGGACCGTCTGGTGGTGGCTGAAGATGAGCTCAGGGCAGAATACCAAGAGCTAGCGGGGCAACAGGAGAGGAGAATGGCCTGGGGCGGGGGGCGGCAGCTTTCTACCTTGAATGCCGCCTGCGACCCTCACTGTACTTGCAGACAGAAACTTACCTTTCCGGACTCAAACTAAGCAACGTCCCTCCCCTCCCTCCTGCCCTTCGCCAGCTCCAGGCACCCACCCATCACAGCCGTCCCCACACTTCACTGCGATCCTTGCCTTCCCTGTCATCCTACCCAGGACCAAGTTGCTTCAGCGAGAGGATCAAGGATTTTTTTCATTCATTCCCTAAGGAGGTGCACAAGGTCAGGCAGCGAATGCTTGATGAGAGAATGAATGAATGAGTGCACTAATTCATCCCTTGCCAGCCTGGAATGGTCACATGTATTCCTTGTCTTGGCCACGCAGCTTTTCCCAGAACAGGCCAAGTTTGAGAATTCTGCCTGGGCCTTGATTTTAGGCTGACTGAGTTGGAGGGCACGGAGCAGAAAGGCTGTGGACAGCAGAAGAGGAGAAGAAATGTTAAAGACGAGGATGCCAGAAGATTTCTGCAGAAAACCGAAAGAAGAGAGAGATAACAGAGGCGCCGGTTACACAGCTTTCAGAATAAACGAATCCTGCGTTTCAGCAAACCAAACCTTGTTGTTTTCCTCCCACTTCTCTGTTGACTGCCGTCTCTATTTTATGGCCATTTGGAGATCATTTGAAGTCCATCCCATAATCGTTTTCTTGCTAACTTCCTTTATGCAGAAAAAAATGCTAATGCAGTTAGGATGCTTTCAAAAGTCCCAGAGGAGATTAATTTGTTTACAGGACTGTGTATCGTATGGCTAAACCAACAAGGAGAAACAGACGGTCCTTTCTCGGCTCAGCTAATCACTGTCTTGTGGGGTCACTGGATAGGCAACATGGGCAGTGTCCCAGGGAGCTCCGGCAGGGCCCTTGCAGACCCCGTCCCGGCTCTCAAAATTTCCTCCCCATGCGCTGAGCCGTTCTCAGTCACAGCAGCCCAGCTCTCCGCTCTGCGATTTTGCTGTTTTTGTGGGGCCAATGTGTGCAGCACAGACGGACGCTTCTGGGTGTAGTCGCTGCTTCCCAGGGTGGGGGGACGGTCTTCAGAAGAACAGCCCTTGTGCAACTTTCTCTCCGCTTTGCAAGCACCCAAGTGGTTTGCTGGCCCTTGGGTCTGACTCCTGCGCCCTCCATCTGAGCTTTACATTGGAAGTGACCCAGGCGGCACCTGAGGGTTAAAAATAGGGACACAGAATTGAAACAAAATAAACTGAAATCAAAGATAGACCTGTAGTGTCTAGCGGGTGCACCATAATGTAAAATTTCCAAGTGTCAGCACTTAATTGAACATTCTTATTCTGGATAACATATGCCAGGTCTGGATTATCACAGTTTCCAAATCAGCAGGGTAGAAATTTAATCAGACCCAATCATAACCAGTGACAGTTTGTCTTCCTTTTTTAATCTCATGAAAGATACCACTTAACAAATTTCATCCTTCCTGCCTTGGGGCTGGCACCGCATGTTCAGTTCACGGCCGGCCGCCGGGAGCGCCGGGAACTGAGCCTCACTCGCCTCCCTGGGCCTGGGCAGGTCGTGCCCTCGTCCGTGGCCGGCTGCAGGAAAATCAAACGCCCTGCGTTGAATTCTGCGTACGTGCCTGCCTACTGTTGGGGCTTGTTTCTTAGAAGGGGGAAGGCATTTTCAGGCTTTTGTTTGTATCTGTATCTGGATTAAAGAGCACCAAAGTGTCTCTTTTGTGTAGTTAATAAATATATTTACAATATATTTGCAAATTCTCTACATAGATCAGGCCAGTTCTCAAAAAATAAAGCATTCTCACCAAGCTTTCACCATGCTGATGTTAAAATAATGTTAATAATAATGATAATAATGGCTATCACATATTTCATATGAAATCACTAAACTCAAACCGTTCTAGCCGTGGTGGGACTTAAACAATACTGCTGTTATGGACACAGCAATAAAACACAGTTGTGGGTTTTTAGGCTCCTACTATGCCCAGGCCCTGTGCCAGGCCCATCACACGCAATATTGCTGTTCCTTACCACAGCCTTGCAAGGTTATTTCCATTTCGCAGGTAAGAGAATAGAAGCTCGGGGGCAGTCAGTGACATCTCCAAGCAACCCAGCTAGCCGGCAGCAGGACTGTGTCTAATGCCTTGACCCCAACGTCTGTGTTCGTTGCACCACACCAAGCAGATTGTTTTGGTCAATAAATTAGATCCTTAGAAGAAACAGAACAAGTGATAGACTCAATTTTTATTTATTCACCCAAGTAGAGTAAATTCTTTTTTAAAGAAAAAAATGTAATATGCAAATTATTTTTTGTTTGTATTATTGTTCATTTTCACCTCCACGTAAAAGTGTAGTGCCGTACCAAGCAGGCAAGCCAGGTGTAAATAAGCATGCATTTAGCATCCTGTAGACATGAGTGCTCTGAAGCAGCATCGAGTATGACAGGAAGCCAATGAGGGCTGGTGGTTTGCGCCTGTAGACAGGGAAGCCGAAGAAACTCTCTGATTTGAAAAGAAACCTGAAGGAGGAAAGGCAGGGGGCAACAGAACATGTGGGGAAAGAGCATTTAAACCAGGCACAAAACATCTGCAAAGGCCCTGAGGCCACAGGCTTGGTGCATTTGGGCACAGCCAGACGGCCAGTGTGGCCAGAGCAGAGTGAGCAGGAGTCAGACGGTGGAAGAGCTTAGGGAGGCAGCAAGGGGCCTGCTCTTGTCCTTGCAGGTACCTTGGTAAGGATTTGGCTTTTACTGTAACTGAGAGAAGGCACTGGAGGTTTCTAGAAGAGAAAAGTGACCTGATCTGTCTTACATTTTTGCAAAGAACTTTCTAGCTGCTGTGAGGAGAATGGGGTGTGGTTGGGAGGCAAATAGTCTTTGGAGTTTGTCAAAAGAAATACAACATTTGTTGTTTTGGGTCTTTTTGATAAAGGCCAGTCTCACTGGAGATAAGTGATATCTCATTGTGGTTTTGATTTGCATTTCCCTGATGATTAGAGATGTTGAGCATTTTTTCGTATGTTTTTTGGCCATTATTCTGTCTTCTTTTGCAAAATTTCTGTTCATCTCCTTTGCCCACCTTTTGATAGGGCTGTTCGATTTACAAGCCATTTATGACAAACCCACAGCCAACATCATACTGAATGGGGAAAAACTGAAAGCATTCCCACTTAGAACGGGAACCAGACAAGGTTGCCCACTATCTCCACTTCTATTCAACATAGTGCTGGAAGTCCTGGCCAC